>JAVLUX010000016.1:33519760-33537260 GCA_032164185.1 Moxostoma hubbsi | reverse complement strand
ACAGTGTATTTTACAAAACAAAAGATTAGACAGTTTAATATTGAAGCACATTGATGCCATATCTGGACTGATAATATATTAATACTCCATATGATTTGAGAGTATCTTTATGGTTTCTGGAGTGAGGTCATGAACATTTCAGGACCAGAATCCTTTTTCAGTATGCTTTTTTACTTAATGCAAATTTGATCCTAATTTAGAAAAAAGCTTACATTTTTACTATTTTACACAAATATCCAGATTTACTATTATGCTATATTCATGTAGCAAATTTTTACTAGAGCAATCAAAGCACCATTATTTAAAACAAAAGCAGCACTATTACTACATGCAATATCAGGGTTATGTTGTAGTCCAGAAGTCCAGTAAAGTTGTTGTTTTTTGTTGTTGTTGTTGTAAAAGAAACCAGCCCGATGTATAGAAAGTTATGGATCAACTTTGACCTCAAAATTTTTGTGAGACTTTTTTATTTATTTCTTTGTGACACATTCAAGAGGAGGGTCTTTCCCCCGATTGGCTCAGAGGCAGGAGATGGGTGGGGTGCTCACCCTGTAGACTGCTCCCATTGGTGCCGGTGCAGGTGGGGGGCGGGGAGGTCTGTGGCCGGACGACAGGCGCGAAGGCGCTCTTCTGTTTGACTGCAGAGATCATATGGACAGGAGAGAATGAGAAAGGGCCCACAGACAGAGGGATGGAAGAAGGGATGGATGAGGAGGAAGAGGAGGTGGCATGATGTTCCAACAGAGGGCTGGATGGGGTGACTGAAACAGACACACACAGAGACACACACGTGCGTACACACACGAAGATGCTAGTGAGTGAGCAGGTGGTAATGATGTGGGTCATGCCGATTGTTAGTTTGTGAGGGTTAATAAAAGGGGAGGGTTTATGGTTGAGGCATTATGGGGATGAAAAAGTGTACCTGCATGGCAAAGTTGATCCATAACTTAGAACTCTTGAGGAGGATATCAAATTTAGATCATTGTACTTCACATGTAGCACTACTTTTCTGCAGTTTTGCAGAAACACCAACATAAAACCATTTTCTTTTGTTCACGCAGTCACACATAATGCATGTCAGAAGACAATGTTATTAGGTTATCTAATAACCAATACACTTTACACTAGCTAACAAACTTAAAAGCAACTTGGCCCTGATTTACAATCTCAGGAACCAACTTCTTCTACCCGGTACATGTTATGATAAATACATGTTACTATATGTAAAGAGTATTTTCTTGCCAGCAGTTTCCTGACGAAATGACCACTAGTGGCACCAAAACAACAATTGTTTGTATTTCCTTTCACACAAATTATGAGTAAATAGCAGATAATAAGTTCATAAACACTTATTTTTTGCCCTGTTCCTCACACAATACTATTTTATGACATCTAAACATTTTTACTATAGTGCATGACTTGTTAGGCGATACATTTTAACATTTGCATTACATAACCAACTACATTTACAAGCTTGTTCAAGCATGATTAAATTGCGGAGTACAGAGCATTTCACTTGCGAAACAAAGGTCCAGGGAAAGAGTCCTGAAGAGCATGCGAATTGACACGTGAGCTGAAAGTGTCATAGAAGCGCCACAAAATGATGTGATTCAGCAATTGCGTTTTTTCATTTCACAATTGCTTTTATGGCACTATCAGTTAGGTTTAGAATAAGCCTTTTTAAATAAGCTCAGTCTTCAAATTTAAAGTAGAAAGCATGAGCTTTCACACCAAACTAGTGTACAACACACATATATGTTCAATGAAATTCCAATTGAAAACACTTGCAAACTTTTTTCTCATTTTTATAATGACTTGAAAGTAAATCTGCCATGAAACAACTTTGCACAATGATTGACCTGCCAAACAAGTGCCAATCACACAGAATATAGCTTCAATGTACTGAATATATGAACAGTTTTGTAGTAACCCTGTCATATAAAACTAATTTGTAATTGTCAGTCAGAGAACACAAGCATGGCAATTTTTTCACAAATACACCTGGTGCTGTAAAAGACGTATTTAGATGAAGGTGCTGATAGAAATCTGACTATCCTGAACGCAGAGAGGAAGCAAGTGTGTGAATAAGTGAGTGGCATGGTAGCATTGTTAATGTGTTAGACATGAAAGGAGATGAAAAATATGAGCCATCGTGCAGTTAATTCTGATGAAGTCGTTCACAGGAAATGGTACAGCAGACAGACAAGACTCTTTCCCTCACAGAACACACAAAGACAAACACATCACCTCATCGTTGCTTTGTACAGGTTATAGCATTAAGACGCCACATTATGTCAACTCAGTTCCTGCTGATACTTGTGATATCCAAAATCACATTTGAACAACTTTGAGATTGACAATAGTCAAATTTATCTGAGATGGTTAACTCCGACCAATCAACATCCAAAACATGCTCTGGTGAGTTCATGGTGAAGTGTGCAATTTTTGTGCCAGTAAGTGCTTTTCTGTAAACTGCATTTATTATTTATTTTTTAATAAACAAGGGATAAGTCAAAACTATTTTTGTGGTAATCAACATTATGCCACAAATACTGTTGATTGAGCTTACCTTCTACTGAACACTGGAACATTCATTTAAGCTTGGATAGTAGAACGTTTTTAACATCGAAAAATGACACACTTCACCATTAACAACCCTGCTGAAATTACCAGCCTAGACCAGGATAAATGTCCAAGCTCGTTAATTCTGGTTTGATGCTAGTGATTCAGTATAGCTATGCTGCTCACCAACAAAACTTACAGAAGACTAGTCGACTAGCATGGTCTTTCTGGTAAAGATTGATAACCATGAAAAGTCTTCCTGGTTAAGATAGCTAAGAAGTCTAATGACGACACCAGCACACAAGCATCACATGCAGGGGTACCAGCATCCAAAACACAACATATGCTGGTGACCAACTATGCTGATCTTTTCAGCAGGGAAACAGTAGGATCTGTTATCGTACAATGAAGTTGGCCAACAGGAGACTCACTTGCGTAAGGAGAGTTGGCAGCGGACCCATTGAGGAAGCTGGGGGATCCAGGGACGCCCAGGTTGGTCATTCCAGCTACTCCATATCCATTCATGGTGGAGGTGATGGTGTTGTAGTTAGACTGTTGGGGTGTAGAGCTCGGCACATAGCCTCGAGGAGAAACGCTGTTTGAGTTGCGAGAGTAACCTGGAAAACACAGCAGCAGGTTAAAATCTCATGAGTTGCTGCTCAAAGTTTAAAAACAAAGAGTTTGATGTGATTTGTAGATGTTGCAGTTGGACTAGTGTGTCTGTAAAACACTGGGGTTTGTGTTTCAAGTGGGTGGAATTCCTCGGTAAGTATGAGAAACTCTTAAAGACGTCCGGCTGCGGTTCTGAAAGCACTCAGTACAGCAGTCGAGCAAAACTTTGTCCATGTTCCCATAATTGCCAGCAGAGCTTACAGAGTGTGTATTTGTACATGCGCAAGTGTGTTTATGTTTCAGAAAGCGAGAGAATGGAAAGATCTGTCAGTGCTAAACTCTGAAAACTGTGGTGACATTTTTACAAAACTGCACTGTGTGGTTCATTACACATATCACAACAGTTCAGAGGTGAAATGTCCACTGTGTGGTGCTAACAGTGAGTTAAATTGTCTCCCAAACAGATGAGGATTTTAAGGTTAATGATGTTTTAATCAACAAATCCAACCTCCCTACCCTAATTGCTAAACCTTAAACCTAAAAATAACTGATATTGTCACAAAAGCAAATGTGAGATGAAAAACGCAATTGCTAAAGCTACCACGTCATTTTGTGGAGCTTACGCGCAGCTTCATTTAACTTGAATAGGCTTGTAAATAGTTACTTATGTAATGAAACATTAAAATGTAGTACCTTACAAGTCACATGCTAGTAAAAGTGTAGTATTGATAGTATTGTCAGCATAACAGTGTGAAAAATATGTTTTTCTGAACTGACAATGACGTTAATAAACCAGGTTGTTTAAGCACTTCAAGCATTAATCTCAATATGTACAGTAATCCACGTAAAACTAATTTACCAAAAGTGTAGGTATAGTAACCTGATTCTATGATACCAGGTTGGCTATTACTTTTTTAAGCAATAGGACTTTTTAGGATTGTATTTTTGTATGTAATGTAAAGATCTAGTTTAATCTATGTCATCCTCTTGTAAAATCCAAAGCAAATTCTCTGTCAATGGCCTCTCAAAACTAAACAGGAAGTAGAAAAAGAGAGAGAGAGAGAGAGAGAGAGAGAGAGAGAGAGAGAGAGAGAGAGACAAACCTACTAGAGTGCAGTGTTTTCAACACGTCTAAGCCATATGGGCTGCAACATGGCTGCAGTCATGTATATCGTATGGTTAAGCCAGGGTGCGTTTACTTCTAAATAAACCGTGTTCCTATGTGGTTTGATAAGCTACAGAAGAGAGGTGGTGTTTCTGTAAATCAGTTTGCAACTTGTAATTAGAACTTGAAACAGTAATTAGTTTGATGGATGAATGAGAAGAGCAGGGTAACTGAATTAAAGCCTGCTGTAGTTGCACTGCATACGAGTATGAAGTATGAAATGTATTATTTGTATGATTGCAAACGGCCCTTTCCCATGACCTCATAGATTCCTGTAGGTGTTCTTTTACTGCACGAATGAGGAAAACAGATGAGAGGACAAGGGGATGAGTGCTAGGAGGAGAGAAGTGTCTCTGTCTTCCTGTGTCTATTTTTTTCTATGATATAAGGAGAGTGATCTGTTCATTTCACATGCATTCCCACTTCCTGTCCATGAGCGACAGAACTGGTGGGTGAAGAGAAACATTGCTCCACATTGCAGATATTAAAAACACACTTGTGCATGGAGATGCTCACATACATGTGCCATGATGAACGCATGAAGTCCAATAGGAAAGAACAAGCACATATTTCACATTTCACAATCACATTTTTCTCCCCAATTTGGAATGCTCAATTCCCACTACTCAGTAGGTCCTCGTGGTGGTTCGGTTACTCATCTCAATCCGGGTGGTGGAGGACAAGTCTCAGTTGCCTCTACTTCTTAAACAGTCAGTCTGCACATCTTATCACGTGACTCAATGTGAATGACACCGCAGAGACTCACAGCATGTGGAGGCTCATGCTACTCTCTGTGATCCACGCACCACTTACCACATGCCCCATTGAGAGCGAGAACCCCTAATCATGACCACCAGGAGGTTACCCCATGTGACTCTACCCTCCATAGCAACTGGGCCAACTTGGTTGCTTAGGAGTCCTGGCTGGAGTCACTCAGTTCCTGGATTCGAACTAGTGACTCCAGGGGTGGTAGTCAGTGTCAATGTATATCAAAGAGATCTCATTTGTGGGGCATGGTAGCTACCCAGGCCCCACAAATGAGATCTCTTTAAAATCTCAGTTGCTTTAGAAATCTCAATTGTGTCTCTTCTACATCAGTGTCTAACCTGATGTCATTGAATCATGTTACTGTACCTGCATTTAATAGTACTTTTAACATTGTATGGTAGCACTTGTGATGCAGAGGACTGGGATATGCCCACCTTAATATTACAAGGTTGCTTCAGCAATTGCATTTTTTCATGTCACATTGACTTTTTATGACACTATCAGTTAGGTTTAGGTTTAAGGTTTAGGGTAGGAAGGTCAGTTTTTGTGTATTTAAAACTCAATACAGCATTGACCATAAAAACCTTAAAAAAAAATGTACTCACTGTGTAGCGCATTTCACCTTGGAACTACCATGATATGTGTAAGAAGCCATGTTTTCTCATTTTGCAAAAAAATTGACATAATCTTGTATTTGTGATGGGATCAAATATCTTAAACTGTGCTCAGATTGGCCAGGATGTCAAAGTCGAAAATCAGAGATTTCAAAATTTGGTCTTTCCAAAGACCAAATTGTTCTAGGCTGTGCTATACAATTTTAAATATCAATATGCTTACTATGTGTCAGATTGGTATATTTGCTACTATTATTATATATCCAAAGGCATTTTAGGAGACAAATCTGTGACAAAGTTGACACTTATATGGATTTCGTACATGCTTAAACAACGTTTTTCATTTTTGAAAAGCTGTCATTCTGAGTCTCTCAGCTCGTTCACAGCCTGCCCCCCTCACACTTCTCTCAGTAGCGACAGAGAGTGTATACACATACAGACACATATGTATAAACGTGTCTTTCGTATGAGCAGGTGAAGGTGAGTGGCGGTTTTGAGTGGTGTGGGTGACAGGCTTGCCAAAACACAGCCGTGTGATCATCATGTACAGAACTGCTGAATGCGTGTGAAGCCCACCAAGAGAGAGATGAACAGATCCAGACACAGACTGAGAGAGTGTGTGACTGAATTTATGTGTGTGAGAGCATTTAAAGATTTAGAGGTTATGAGTTGAATTATCAAACCCAGTCAAACATTCCAGCAAGTGTTTAAAGTATTTCCATGTGCAATTTGGGACATGAATGTGAATGAACTCGCACACATTCACCAACCTTGGTCTGCCTGGGAGGCCTCAGAGATGTTGACGGCGAGCTGGCTACTGAAAGAGTTAACTCCCATCATGCCTGAGTGGGCACTAGAGCCCGTCAGCGAGGGCAACTGGTTATGGCTTCGTGGCACACTGTACAGCGCCTCTGTCAGGTCTGCAGCACGCTTCAAAATGATCTCCTGATAAGAGGCACAGAAAAATAGAAAGTGAGAGAGAGAGAGAAAGGTGTTGAAGTTATACAAGAGCAGGGAGATGTGTGTCAGAACAGGATATAGAATATGCCACCTAAAAAAATCTGATCTGAAATTTCTCATATCAGTTTCTCCTACCATTCACCCTGTGCTCTTCCAGCTTTTACAGTTTTACAGTGTTGTGATAGACTTTACATTTGTGTTCACATTTATTACACATTAATTACATTGTAATATATTGTAACAAATGTGTAATTACATGTAATGTGTTAGTAATAGGAATAATTGTACTTTTGTACACACATTGAACACTCTAATGTAAAGTGTTTCCAATATCTATGATATATAATTGGTATAAATTTGCTAATTGTGTATATATAATGTACAATTTACAATTATCAGCTGTTTTCCTGACTTTTCATACCTGATTGTTATGGGGCATCCCATAAAGCGCCTCTACCAGGTCTGCAGCCCTCTTCAGTAGTACCTCCTAATAGAAAACACACACATATGCCCACTTTAGTCAAATACTTCAACTCTGGCACTTTAACTGTAAATCAGCTATAAATTATAAACATAAATAATATCATACATAAAAAAAATAGTACCATGAAATTGATAGCTAATAGGGCTGTCAATTGAGTAATCAAATTAGTTATGCAATGTGACAATTAATTTATCAATGTTGCTATGCTGATGAATAATATATTTATTGATACATAATGTACATATTAATATTTACAGAGAAAGGCCCAAAAATAAAGCTAATTTAATATTAATAATTACAATAATTTCATATAATACTATATATAAAAATTGTATAATTCAGATCATTCAAATACATTATATTATGTAAATTTAAAGTGGCGGCAGACAAATAAAGCATCTAGACAATACAAAAAGTGCCTTTAAAGTTAAAATATTGTTTATTTTCATATAACTCCATTTGAGCTATTTTACATTTTTAATCTAATTTTTAGTACTCATGTGTTAGAGCAACTTATTTTGGTTGTGTCGCATTTTGCTTGATTTTATCATCTTTAACATAACCGCAGCGTTCTGGGATTCTGTATCAAGTAACACGTAGTTTGAAAATGTAAAAAAACGCATCAAAAGGGCCCTGCGATATGTTGTGTTCATTCCAGTCTTTGAACACAAATTTGCATCTGTGAAAGGCTGAGCTGCCTGCACATTGGTTTGTGGAGGCGCATTATCTGTACAGCTGGAGTCACGCTGACTGCCCCCTACTGCCACAGAATCACAAAAACATCAAGGTGGTACATCAAGCTTGAAATGCTCTAAAGGTAGAATCATTCCTTATTACTAAATTGACCTACTTGTCAGTGGCATTAATAATTTCATATAATTAATTGCACTAAAGCATTGCGTTAAATTGAAAATCCTAATAATAATTGTATTAAATAAATAAATAACTGTATTTTTTAAGTTTCACCAAAGTTATTTACTTTACATAATAAAACACGACGTGCTCTAAAAACTAAACGTGATGAGGCAGACAGAAAAAGAAGCTGTTTGAATCTCATTTACACCAACCTGTCTCACACACAAACATGTACACCCACATACACAGAGAAACACACTCAACCTGTGCCAAATTACACAAGCAGTGAGCCAGGGCTGCGTTACTTTCAGAGTCTACACATATGCTCCACTGTCATTCTTCACACGATGTGTGTGACTGTGGGTTTGTGTGTGTGTGTGTGTGTGTGTGTGTGTGTTATTTTGCAGTGTTCCTGTGTAAGTCACACATCGCCACTGGCCTGCAGACTCCCATTCTGGTCCCACTAAGAGCACCTAACAGGACACGAGTACTTCTAAACAGGTTTACAAGCTTCATATGCATAATTATTTTCCATCTGTTCCATCTGTACTAAATTCATTTATAATTTTATATCAGATCACTACTCTTGCCCTGTTCGTCTTTTTTTTTTAAGACAACGATACTTAAAAGTGTACTTTATTTACTTAATTTTTTTATTTATTTTTTAATTTTCTCCCCTTTTCTCCCCAATGTGGAATGCCCAATTCCTAATGCGGAATAGTCCTCAAGGTGGCGTAGTGACTTGCCTCAATCCGGATGGTGGAGGACGAACGTCTTCACGCTTCACGCAATTCTATGCGGCATCCACACACAACTCACCACTCGCCCCACCGAGAGCGAGAACCACATTATGGTGACCACGAGGAGGTTAACCCAACGTGACTCTACCCACCCTAGCAACCGGCCAATTGGTTGCTTAGGAAGCCTGACTGGAGTCACTCAGCATGCCCTGGATTTGAACTTGAACTTATTGTGCATTAATATTGCAAATGGAAAGATGTCTGTATGCTAAATATTTTGAAATTACCTTTCTCCACCTCTGAAACAAATGTTTCAAAAATGATATATTAATTACTGTGTAATCTAATACATTTTAAGTACAAAAAGTAGTGCAATGCATTTTAAATTCTTGTAATCATATTACAGTTACTGTAACTAATTTAATTTTGAATTCATTGTTTGTGTTATACATACTGCATTTAAAAAATATATCTATATTTTTTGTAGAATACTTGTAAAACATCATTTATGTAATGTGATTAACAATGTGATTACTGATTGGCTCACTTGACATTGTTTCCCAGCTGAACAGTTCACCTCTTCGAAAATTTTACAGAATTTTCATTTAAAAAAAATCAAATGTGTTACGAATGTGTTGTCGTGAAAAAACAACACAGGAAACAGATAAATGGTGTCTCTGGCTTGTACCATTTAAGTGAAGAAGAGAAATCTCAGAGAAGGGAGGGAGTGGGGGGGTTATACAGAAGAAGTCAGAGCTGGTATTATGGCAGCCTCTACTGGAGGTCCCTGGGGTATTACATTGAGACAAGGTGCAGGCCTACACACACACACACACTTCATATGACTGTATGGGGAAGGAACAGGAAACAAAGGAAAAGGCAGATGAAAGTATAAAGATAGACAACACAGAGGAAAGATTGACCCAAAGAACTAAAAAAGCAGTTAATCTGCAAGAAAAAATAAATCATGATAAAACGACACAAAAATCTCCAGGCTGGATACAGAGAGCAGGACAAAGAAAGGAAATGGTAAAGTAATTGTAAATCTCATGACGAGAAGTGAAGGAGAGCTGTTGACAGAAAACTGCGCTGAAAGATGAGCAAGGGGGAAAGGGTTGGAACAAAACAAAGGAAAAAACTCTAGGGAGAGAGAGAAGACAGAAGACAAAGTGGAGGAAATGTGCACAAATAGAATGAAAAAGAGTGAGTGAATGAATGAGTGAGAGAGTGAGTGAGAAAGTGGAGGGAAAAGAGCGAAAGCTGAAGAGGTGGAGTTCGAGTTGTTTTGCTCCCTCAAGAGTCACCAAGTGGCAGCTGGAGTCGCCAACAATCCTATCATTACTGTACTGTGAGAACAACAGCCTGATTCTGTACACACCCATGTACATGCTTACCTGGCAGTCCAAATGGCAGCTTCTATTGTTCCTAAATTAAGAACTTCTGTTGTTCTTTAATTATAACCAAATTATAACCTCTATCCTTAAAATAAAACATATGGCTCCTTTGTAAATACAGCCTTACAATATTTGTTTTTTCTTTTGAGGATGTCCCAGAAGGGTATCTTTTTTATTTATTTATTTATTTACACACCTTTATCTAAATACCTTAAACACAACTTTCTGAGAATAAATGTTGATTTAAAAAAAATATATATATATATATATATATTTTTTTTTTTTTTTTTTTTTTACATTAGAATAAAAAACATCATTTAGATCTTTAAAATACATTTTTCTTTAGAACATTTCCCAAAAGGACTTTCATTATTTATTTATTTAGTTTGTATGATTTTATTTATTCATTCATTTAATAAAGATGTCATTTAGGGTCTTTATGAGTCTCCTCCTTTTGAACATATCCATATAAAGATTATTATTATTATTATTATTATTATTAATACTACTACTACTTCTACTACTACTTCTACTACTACTACTTCTACTACTACTACTACTACTACTTCTACTACTACTTCTACTACTACTACTACTACTTCTACTTATACTACTACTACTACTACTACTACTACTACTACTACTACTGCTACTACTACTACTTCTACTTCTACTACTACTACTACTTCTACTACTACTACTTCTACTTCTACTACTACTACTACTTATACTACTACTACTACTACTACTTCTACTACTACTACTACTACTACTACTACTTTACAAAACCATTATGTTGTCATTACTGGAAAAAAAGTTGTCTTAATTAAACATTACTTGAAATGTCACGTTTTGGGCTCATAACTCAAATTATCTAAGTTTATTGAACTTGTTTTTCATTCAAAATAGACAGATGTCAGTGTTAATAACTTAAACAATTGAGTATAAAATTGAGGCTTTGGGGAATACCCAGAATGCCTTGTGCTTGACTTATTTAATGATGTTTCCTAAGTCAAAGTGAACATATGGGTGCATTTAAATAGTTGTTATTAAGCATTTATAGAAGTTTAAGCTCGTTTGTAGTATTATTTAAAGTTGTTTTGTTGCTAATAGTTGTTTTGCTATGTCATCACTATTAGGGTGATCTGTGTCCTTTTTGGTCAAGTTGGACCCTGTTAACAGGGGTTAACTTATATTGTTAAGTTTATTCTTTGAGTAGAGTTAAGTAATTAGGGTTTTCATTAGTATTACTATGTATTTATTTATTTAATGAAATGTATTCAATTATCATATTTTGCAAATATCACACACACACACACTAAAACACACATAAATACCCTAATACCTGCACACACGAAAAAAATCTCATACTGTAGTTCACACAGGAAACTCTCCGATTGCTCAGATTTACTGTATATGTCATGCAAACATTAGCAGCACCTGCATCAGTGAAGTATGGCTCTTTTTGACTGCTTTATGCTAGTCTGCAAGACCTCTATGATTTACCAGAGTGCCTGAAACTTCTTTGGCTGAGCTGCTAAACACAATGTGGAAACAGCTACATTCATGATGAAGAACAACAGTGGCTTTAAGATTAAAGAGAGCGCGAGGCGGAGGAAACCAACAAATATTCTGATGTTCTTTGGAGTTTAACTTTAACAGCTCATTTGGGACTCTGTTTCTCTGGCAGTGTTTGCATGGTAGTGTACATACACACACAAGTGAGGATTCAGGGGCATATGGAGATGGGGGGGCAACTAGGCTTCCTCCTCCTCACCCTCATTGACTTGCATTTCCCACGACAAAATATGACCTAAAGACTAACAGTTCTTCCCCAGCCAATCAGCTATGAGCAGTAATGATCCTCACAGATGGCTCAAGTCAATGACAAACATGGGGTGTGTGTGTGTGTGTGTGTGTGTGTGAGAGAGAGAGAGAGAGAGAGAGAGAGAGAGAGAGAGAGAGAGAGAGAGTGAGAGGGGAGTTATTTTAATATTAAATACCTAAAAACTAAATACAATTAAATTCCTATCTTTGTGGCTGATCACTGAGAATAAAAGTATTTCCAGTTTTACAGTATGTCTGATCTTCATTTACTTATGGGGTTATTTACAGTCCCCCATTCCTTTCTCTTTCCATCTGTATGTGTCACTGTGGTTTGGTTCTCCCCTGCTCTCCGGCCCTATGCTGTCCAGGTATGGGACTCTTGTTCCAGGCTGCCTCCCTGCTGCAGTTCCCTGTGTCCGGCCCCATCCGCCCAAAATGTCCCTGGTTTAACAGCGCTTTGCCATCCACACCCAGTGGGCAATCTGTCACCAACACAGCCTTGGCACTGGCAGCTTACCCCTCTCCGATCTCTCTCTTTCTTTTTCATAACCTTTTTCTCCTTTGCTCTCCTCTCCTGTCCTCTTTTCCCTCAGGACACGGCTCAGTTCATTAATCTCCATTATAAAACAGAAGTTAGTTAATGTCTCTGATGCTTGCTGGCTATGACCCCCTGCCATGGGCCCTTTGGCACAACACGAACGCACACACACATGCACTAATGCAAAAACATGCATGCTTACACTTGTGCTTAGTTGTTCAAAAAACACTCCCATATAACCATTTACAAATACAAGTGTACACACTTGCTCGCCTACACATAATAAAACCTTATACATACACACACACAATTTTGTCTCCAAAATATATCTGAGTAGGTACACATTCTTTACATCTTGTGCTGTGTGTACTATATGCTGACCAGAATTGGTATGCGTTTACATAGGCCTACTGTGTACACAGGAAATAATGGTTTATTTGAGAAATAGAAGAAGGTGAGGTGAGACTAAAAGAAAAAAAGGAGAGAGAAAGAGAGAGAAAGGGGAATAAAATGACTTCAAACAGCCACAAGGTGAATAAACCGTACAGATCTGCTCTGTGGATTTAGCTTTACTTTATTATTTATGTGTCGTCTACAGAAGCACTGGAGGCTACTTTACACTCGAACCCCTCAAATTCTTTACAAACTATTTCACATCACACTTTCTCCCTGAAAACAAAAAGTCATGCACATTCCCTCTCAAATTAAGTCTGCCAGCACAAATCAGGGTTGCATTCCCTATAGTCAAGGTGCTCTATAACCTCAATATCACTTCAAGGCTCAATACTCACTCTCTCAAACCCCTAATGAAATGCAATCAATGATTTATAAGGGGGCAGTTGCCCTCTAGTAGATCCGCTGATGATTACAGCCGGCCGGCCGTCCCGAGCACCTGACCCCGCTTTGGGCTCCAGAGGTGTGCCACTTGGCCCTGGGAGAGACAGGCACTGGGCCTTTTGTCTTATTAGCTAACTTTTGAGGTGTAAAGATCTGCCACCTGCCAGGCATACAATCAGTCATCCTGTGATCTTTATTACTCCAGGGTGGTGGTCTTTCTTAGATGAATCTCACTTGGACACACTCTCTTCCTCGCCCAGGACCCACAGGCACTGATGGGGATTAGGTAATGGGACCTCACGCAGGGTCCCTAGCGTCACAGGTTAAGGACAAGGCAGGATGAGAGAGGGGTCTCTCTTCTGCAACCCAGGGGACTGTGAGTGATCTTGGGTCCGAGGATGTAGGAATTTGGCTGCAACATAATTTTTTTTTTTTTTTTTTTTTTTGCCCTGCCTTCAAAACCATCTTGTTATCAAAAAACAATCTTGAGTTGGTTATATGGTTCTTATAGGGGATTAACAAAAAAGTTATTGATGTTACAATATTGGGTCTTCAGATCAGTGTGAAAATTTCAGGGGGCAACTTTTATAGGTAATATTTGTGGTGTAATATTTGGAGGTTCAACTTTTGCATCACTTTTGGCAACCCTAGGATTGTTAGGCAGAACCGGACCTAGTGGGGTGCTGAGGTGGGCTTCCCCAATTAAACATATGGATCGAATTGTATCATCTAGCAGCTAACCCTAACCCTAAAGAAATGCGCTGGAAGGAAGGTCATACGCACACCCCCTGTCGACGGAAGACACACTTGCACAACACCGACAAAAAATGGGGTGGATAGATTTTTAAAGAAATTGAGAAAAAACAAATGATCACAAGCCCTTTGTGAAACGTGAAATGGCTCTCCCAAATGGTATCAGGCTGTAAAGCATTTTTGAATCTAATTAGGACTTTTATTTTTATGAGACAGCCCGGTAAGGGTTCAGACCCTACATGAGATATGCTTTGGGAGGCATGTGAGTTGCTCTCTCCCTTGTGGGGTGTTCTGGATGAGCTGAATTCCATGTCCTGTATGTTAATCTCTTTAGTCCACCTGCCAAAAGACAGAGAGCACGTTACGCTGCATCAAGATGATGTGTTGCTCTCCTTTTCCTTTGCACAACCTCCAGAGCACAGCAGCACAGCATGTAATAATCTCTAGACTCTCTGCCCCCCGCTGTCTGAGTCTGGCTGAGTGTGTGTGTGAAGTGTATGTGGGTGAATGCTCATACGCTGTGCAGTTCATTCAGCACAGGTATCAAGGTGAGTCTGTTTCACTCTAGACTGGCCCAGCTCTCTGTTCTCTTGTCTCTCGACAAGCCTGTTTCTATCTTTCTTTCTATCGTTTCTTCCTCCTATTTTACCATTGCTTTCTTTCCAGGGGCTCAATTATGGGAGGATGGTTCTCAAGCGCCCGGCAAGAGCAGATCAGCTGACCCGGGAGAGCGAGCTATCCGACAGGTCCCCTAACAATGATAAATCACATACACACTGAGTCTGGTGAGCAGCAGCCCACCACACACACACATACACAACGTTACAGCCGCAACCTGCCACTGGCACACATATCACACTTATCATACTAATAAAGAACAACTAAAAACATAAAATGTTGCAACTTGACAATGCAGGGAAAGTCAACAGGTTTACTTCCTCCTTAAAGAGGAGTATAAACAGGGCTTACAGGGGAGAACAAGGCTTGTTGTCACACAGGGTAGCTGTCACAAGGGAAATATATCAGTAACTCCAAAGTTTATGCCAAAAGTCAGATTACAAAAAAAAGTGTGTTTTCTCTAGCAGAGGCTTGTGTGTGGGTTTCAAACATTTAGTTGAAAATTGTTGTTCATTAGGATAATTTAGCTAATTTTATATCAACTAACTGTAAGAGATTTTTTTTCATGGAAAATTATGCCAAAAATGTTCCTACTCCCTTAAAAATATTAATGAAATAAGTGTCCTGAGATATCTCACCAGTCTCTGTGACAGCTGTAGACTTTGTAAACAGCAAACAAAATTGAGGCTTTTCACCTGTCAATCATTGTACTCGTTCTCATAGTGTTGTATTTGAAGCGGATCTTTGAGGCTGATTCATAATGTTTGTCTGTTGTGGGCATTTTTGTGCCACTGTTGAACTTGACAGCCACGGGAACAAACAATGCTACACTTTAGCTTAGTTTTGGTCTCAAAATTTGGAATGAGGGGGCGTGGTTAATGCAGGCTCAGTAACTTGAAAGCTTCAGAACGCTAAAATCACTTACATCGCCTTTAACTTTTACGGTTTTGCCATTTCATGAATTGTTTTGTGTTTTCATTATTGATTTACTGTTTAAATTTGGCTGAAAAGCCTACAATAGGCAGCAGGTAATGGCAGGTTCCCATTGTGACAACTTACCTCAGTGACAACATGCCCTGCTTAAGTCAGCTTGTATTCAATTAACTGTATATTTTAAGCACTTTTTAATAAATAGCATTTCTTTCTCTCTCTTTTTTTATTTATTTATTTATTTTTTGCTAAAAAATGGTAATGTTAATCTGAATTGACAGCATTTGTTCCACATTTGCCGTTACAGTGAGACTTAAAATAGTATTTTCTAAAATAGCCCCAAGACATTTTAGAGATAAAACCACTTACTAACCTTATCTGTGTGAAATTATCTCTAATATTACAACTTAATTTCCATGATGATTTAATGATGATAAACACTGTAAGAAATGTTTTCACACTAAATGTGATGTTAACATGTATAATAATTACTTCCTGTAGCTATACTTGTTGATAGAGCGTGCCCCATTCATTTCAATCGTATGTGCCTTACTGTAACCTTGTTTAAATAGACGAGGGATGAGTTTAAATGATCTTGTGTTGTAATAAACCTGGAACAAACAAACGTACCCTGAGAAATATTCTCTGGCTTAAAAAGTGAGACAACTAATCCTAGTCTCCCATGTCTGCTTTAGTCCAGGACTCCTTGAAGCCACCATATGTACAAGAGGACATGTTCCATATTCATCCACCCTGACCGAGCATAAATACATTACTTCAACATGTGAATAACTGGACATTTTTATGCGCATCTGTTGCTAAGAGAGATTAGGTCCAAGTTTATAAGACTTGCCGTAATCCGGGTGTACAATAGAGAGGAACTCACAGCATTTAACCTCACGGTAACCAGGGACTGCCTGCAAACATCTGTCACGAATGCCAGCAAGAACTGCAGCTGCCTGCACGACAAAGGAGGGCCCTGAATCAGGGCCATATTCCTCATCTATCTGGACATAGAGGTGTGTGCTCACAGCCAAACCCACAACTGGAAATGAAATTATAGATAAACCTGATACACACCTGGCCCCAGCAAAGGTTGTCAGGCCAATACAGCTGGGTTTTTAAATGCTGGGACCATCGCTGGCACACATACATATGTCATACACACTGCTGAACTGATCAGGATATTAAAGGGAGCAAAATATGAGCTAAAACACTGTCAAACAGCTTAGAAAGGACTATTCAGCAGCAACTTGGCTTCTTTAACAAAAAAAACAAAAAAAAACAGTAATAGTTCAGAATGGACTGTACAAAATAAAGAAAACATTTATAGAAAACAGAATATTTAAAACAATAGAATGAAATTTACATCTCAGTAACAAACGCACAAACAAGGATTTTATTGCACTGCTAGAAATGTCTGACTTAGTTGCCTACTAAACTTTTAGATAACACTTTAAATGAACTTATTTAATAAATCATTAACAAACATTATTTCTAATGCATAATAGATAATTAGTTCATGTAGATTCAAATAGTTAGAAATATGGGATAATGTGCTTGTTAATGTTTACTCATGAATTTAACTAACACAATAATTAGCAGATCATTATTTAATGATATTCAAATACTTACAAATGTATTTAAGCTTTCATTCATAAATGGCCAAGCATATGCTAACATCAATACATGTATTTGTTATGTTATGTAATGATTAACAGATCATTTGTTAATGTACATTTGAATGATTATGAATATCATTAACTTCTTCATGAATAGCCTATAGCGTGGTGAAAAATACGAATCATTTCTGAAAACATTTGTAAATGTAAAAAACATGTGT